>RQJG01011139.1:0-16474 GCA_009756435.1 Chionodraco myersi
TGTCTCTTGTTGTGTGTCGTGTCTCATGTTGTGTGTCCTGTCTTCAAAGTGTCTCTTGTTGCTGACAGAGAGCCACAGCTCCACTGAGCCTTCTGTTCCCATAGCACTCAGTAGCAATGACTTTATGTGCTTTTTTAACCATAACATTGTTACTCTTAGAAACAAAATTAATGACCTCTTGCCTTTGACCAGTATAGTGTTATCAACAGCTCCCGGAAACGTAAGTTCTAATATTACACTAGATAGTAAACTAGAATGCTTTTCAGCCATAAACCTTGAACAATTACATTCAATGATTCTCTCTTCTAAACCATCAACGTGCATGTTAGACCCAATTCCAACTAAGCTGTTGAAGGAAGTGTTTCCATTAATTAGCACTTCTTTATTAAACATTATGAATATGTCTTTATTATCAGGCTATGTTCCACAATCATTCAAAGTAGCAGTGATACAACCGCTTCTTAAAAAGCACAACCTCCATCCAGAGGTTTTAGCCAACTATAGACCTATTTCTAATCTTCCGTTCCTCTCAGAGATTCTTGAGAAAGCGGTCGCTAAACAGCTGTTACTTAAAAACAATGATTTATCTGAAGACTTTCAGTCTGGCTTTAGAACACATCATAGCACAGAGACAGCTCTGGTTAAAGTCACAAATGACATTCTAATAGCCTCAGACAAGGGACTTGTCTCTATTCTTGTTTTGCTCGATCTCAGTGCTGCATTTGATACTATCGACCATGATATCCTATTGCAAAGACTAGAGCACTTAGTTGGCATACAGGGAACTGCTTTAGGCTGGTTTAGGTCCTATCTATCTGAACGCTCTCAGTTTGTACGTGTCAACGATGAATCTTCCACGCAAACCAAAGTTAGCCATGGAGTGCCACAGGGCTCAGTGCTCGGACCTATTTTGTTCACATTATATATGCTTCCGTTAGGCAATATTATAAGGAATCATTCTGTAAACTTTCATTGTTATGCGGATGATACTCAACTATATTTATCAATCAAGCCTGATGAAATTAATCATCTAAATACAATTCAAGCCTGCCTTAAAGAGCCTGTGACAGCATCGTAACAACTGTTGTGCAATGAAATATTGGGCTACTAGTAATCTCGAACCGTCAATTTAAAAAAAAAAAGCGATACCGTTCCGTTAAATATCAATAATTTCGAACATCGCGGGGAAATTCCTTCGACTCATTTTGAAGTTTTGGGGGAAGCCGGAAGTGACGTCGATGCGGGAACGCTTCGAGAGCCAAACACGGACAAAGTGTGTTGTCATGCATAGAAATGGTGAATTACTGAGATTAGGCACGTTAATAAGGTTTTAATGAAGTTGACTACAGTATATTCATATTCGTCAGTGCTTTCATGTCAATTCGGCGAACATGAACATAAATGATCGTGGTGAAGATGATGATTACATTAGGATTACAAATCGGGAGTGAGAACTGCTGAATTTCCTCCCGTCGGATGTGATATAAAAACAAATCGATTATTTTTGTGGTTGTAAACTCAAGTGGATGAAACTACATTTATTAGTGCTTTCATGTCAATTCGGCGAACATTTCTGCATTTCCTGATGAGAAAACAAACCGATGCTTTTTGTAGTTGTACACCAGCGTGGATTAAACGTGTGTTTTTTTACCACAATGTTGGGAAATTAATGGATAAAATGCACGGATTATTATTATTATTATTCCCACTCCGATCGGGACACGAGGTCGGTCGGATAAGTCACTAGCACATCCCCCATAGGCGGCGCGTGAGGCTCAGGTTTGGGAAGGCTAAATAACTTTTTTTACCTGGCGCTGCCCGCCTCCGGCATCTATAGAAAAGAGATCAACTCAGTGACCAATCAGAGCTCAGTGTGCGGAGTTTAAATCTCTCAAGTCATATTACAGGATAAAGGAAATACAGTTTAAACTGCCGTATGCAGAGAAGACGCCGACGTGTCGCACTTATCATTCATATTACATCATCAATCAGATCATCGATCATATAATATCATAATATATCATATATCTCCTGATCTGAGTCAGCTTCTCCAGCCTCATCTGGCCGTGCAACACTCACAGCGTCACAGACTGGATGCAGAAGTATTATTTAACACATTATGTTGACGAAACACTCGAGACAAATGTAATGAAAGTCAGATCCACTCGTGTCTTAGACGTGAACGCGCTCTCAGCTGGAGAGAGAAACCCTGGCTTGATTTACCGAGTTGATAACCAGCGTCGTAGGACCGCTTAGCGAGATCTCGTTTGTTAGTTTGTTGTTGTTAGTTTGTTGTTGTTAGTTTGTTTGTTACTCAAACATATCCAGGGTCTGTTGAACTGGCTTCGTAGTACAGGGCACAGGTGGCTAGCAGCGCTAATGTCAAAGACACAGACATTATACATTATATTTGTATTTTACCAGGATGCAGTGACACAAATATTTACATATTTACATTTACTATCTACAGCACCCGCCGCCCCTGACATCCCCCACTCCCCCCGTTGACAATTTACTAGCGGTACCGAAGTGGGCCGGTCGAGAGTCCCGGGATGATTTTTAGTCCCATTCCACCACTGGCTACATGACCGTATGATCGCCCATATTGACGCACCTCATTCCTAAACTTCTAACAGATACAACATAAACCGATCCTTCAGCCTCATGAGCTCTCAGACACGTTCAACATTAACCTGTCATCGCTGTCTGAGCTCGCTGCTGTGTGCGCCGTCGTGCGTTTACATCTGACTGTATATATATATAAAGGTTTACATGCAGATGCTGGGATCCTGGACGGTGCAGCTGGAGCGCTGTGCCCGCAATGACGTCACACATCATTTGGCGGGACTTGAAGAATCCGCGAGAAGATCCAGAAAATAGTCAACATTGAAGGCAGATTAATGGTTATCAAAGTACAAATATCCAAAATCAGTTCAGTAACGGTTTTCAAGGGGACAATATTTACTCAAATTGATGGGTTTGGATGATGGGGAAAACCGTGTCACAGGCTCTTTAAACTTTTTGATGTTAAACACGACCAAAACTGAAGTTATTGTACTCGGCCCGAAGAATCTACGAAACAAATTATCTAAAGATATACTAACTAGGGATGGCATTAATTTGGCCTCCAGTGAGACTGTAAGGAATCTTGGTGTTATATTTGATCAGGATTTATCCTTTAACGCCCACATAAAATCAATCTCAAGGACCGCCTACTTCCATCTACGTAACATTGCAGAGATCAGGCATATCTTGCCTCAAAGCGATGCAGAGAAACTAGTCCATGCATTTGTTACTTCTAGGCTGGATTATTGTAACTCTTTATTATCAGGGAGTACCAAGAAGTCAGTCAAGTGGCTTCAGCTGATTCAAAATGTTGCAGCTCGTGTACTAACTAGAGTAAGGCAAATGTCAGCCTTAGAGACGGAGGTACCGTGGAACTTGCCCTTCAGATGTACGCATGTCCGCTCAATGGAAATGCGATGTCAACCTCCGATGTCAAGTACTTGTCAGCGACTGGACCGCCTATGGGTGCCGATGGGCGGACGATAAAGAACCACAAAATACACCTCTTTTCTGACTCCCCAGGGGCATTAAGTTCTGGAGGGTGTGAACATCTGGGTTTAGTCCGTTGGGGAGTGCTTAATTCCGGGGTTCGGGGGTTCGGGGGTCTCATGTTATGGAAGTATGGATGATTCTCGAAAAACGGCTAAGTGCCAACGGGGGAGGGTGAAAGTCCTGTATACCCTGAGTAATCTTCCCCGGTTTCAGACACTTATTCCTGGGTAACAAAGTCACCCTGCTCGGGTCGTCAAATGTGAATGAAATGGACAGATTCCTGTACATTTCAATCACTTTTGATGGGAGTCATCAGGTGTGGATGAAATGGCCATATCTTGCTTAAATTCACATCAAACTTACCCATCTTTCACACACTAATTGCTTGGTAATGCAGCCATGTTTACCCTGCATTTAAAGTAATCTTACCCAGCTTTCAGACACTAATTCCTGGGTAACAAAGTCACCCTGGACCGGTCATCAAATGTGATTGAAATGGACAGATTCCTGTACATTTCATGCATTTTTAATGGGGTGGATGAAATGGCCATATCTTGCTTAAATTCACATCACACTTACCCAGCTTTCACACACTAATTGCTGGGTAATGCAGGCATGTGTACCCTGCATTTAAAGTAATCTTACCCAGCTTTCAGACCCTAATTCTGGCTACAAAGTCACCGCTGGACGGGTTCATAAATGTGATTGAAATGGACTAGATTCCTGTCATTTCAATCATTTTAATGGGAGTCGTGGAGGTGTGGGGATGAATGGCCATATTCTGCCCTTATAATTCACATCAAACTTACCCAGCTTTTCACACACTAATGCTGGGTAATGCAGCCATGTTGCCAACTCTGCATTTGAAAGTAATCTTACCCAGCTTTCAGAGGCACTAATTCCTGGGCTAACAAGTCACCTTGGACGGGTCATCAAATTGTGATTGAAATGGAACAGAATTCTGTACATTTCAATCATTTTTCTGGGGTCGTGAGGTGTTGGATGAAATGGCCAATATTCTGCCTTAGATTTCACATTTTCAAACTTACCCATCTTTCACCACACTAATATGCTGGGTAATGCACCATGTGTACCCTTGCATTTAAGTAATCTTACCCAGCTTTTTTCAGACACTAATTCCTGGCTAACAAAGTCACCCTGGACCGGTCATCAAATTTGTTGATTGAAAATGGACAGTTCCTGTACATTTCAATCAATTTTAATGGGAGTCGTGAAGGTTGTGGGGATGAAATGGCATATCTGCTTAACATTCACATCACACTACCCATCTTTCTACACACTAATTGCTGGGTATGCAGCCATGTGTACCCTGATTTAAAGTATCTTACCAGCTTTTCAGAACTAATTCCTGGACTAACAAAGTCACCTGGACGGTCATCAAATTGATTGAAATGGAAGATTTCCTGTACATTTCAATCATTTTTAATGGGAGTCGTGAGTGTGGATGAAAGGGCCATATCTCCCTTAAATTCACAGCAAACTTACCCATCTTTCACACACTAATTGCTGGGTAATAGAGCCATGTGTAACCTGTGTTTAAAGTAATCTTCCCCGACTTTCAGACACTTATTCCTGGGTAACAAAGTCACCCTGCTCGGGTCGTCAAATGTGGATGAAATGTACAGATTCCTGTACATTTCAATCACTTTTGATGGAAGTCGTGAGGTGTGGATGAAATGGCCATATCTTCCTTAAATTCACATCAAACTTACCCAGCTTTCACACACTAATTGCTGGGTAATGCAGCCATGTGTACCCTGCATTTAAAGTAATGTTACCGGGCTTTGAGACACTAAATCCGGGGTAATAAAGCTGTGTACATCTCCCTGTTTGAAAGGGCCATATCTCCCTTAAATTCACAGCAAACTTACCCATCTTTCACACACTAATTGCTGGGTAATACAGCCATGTGTACCCTGTGTTTAAAGTAATCTTACCCAGCTTTCATACACTAATTCCTGGGGAAGAAAGTCACCCTGCATGCGTCGTCAAATGTGATTGAAATGGACAGATTCCTGTACATTTCAATCACTTTTAATGGGAGTCGTGAGGTGTGGATGAAATGGCCAGTTTAATCCGATTTTGAGCACTCTTTTCCACGTATAAACTAGTCACCGTTAAACACTTATTTTGTTGATGTCTATATAACCGACTTCCCGCTATGCATTGCGGTCGGTTATATGGACCCTGGCACTAGGCAGACCGCGGCCGGTAGTAAATGTCCAACCATTGTACCCTCTGGTCCCTAGAGTATGTAAGGGGAGTTGTCAGGGGACTTTACCCGCCTTATGAGACAATTTTTTCGGATAAATTTGTTATCACTTTTAGCCCTTTTTTATGGTTCTCCAAAAAATGAACTTAGACTTTTTCTGAGTCTGGAGGTATGTAACGGCAAATGGCGTCAAATGGACAAAATTAACATTAAAACTGATGACGAAATGGCTTAATGCGTCTCAATGGAAATGATACTCCAATTCCCGTTCAGTTTAGTGTACCAGTATTGACAAGAAAAGTATTCATTTGGACACAAGTGTAATACGTTTAATGCACTTTTAACACTCATGTGCCAACGTTTCAAGCTGCTTTCCTGGGTTACAAAGTGCTGTCAAGTGCCCTGGAAGTATCACACTATTTAAACATTGTTCACCCACGATTGAAGCTGCTTTAATGGGTTACAGAGTGCTGTGAAGCAGCCTGTCCTCTGAGTGCGCTCTGTGGCTCTCACAGCCCGCTTCTCTCTGGTTGCTCTCTCCCTGTATTCACAGCACTTCTCCCCGCCTTTCACACACTTATTCCTGGGTATGAAAGCCATGTGCATCACCCTGGATCTCTGCCTGTGTGTGTGAGACCCTGCTAACAGCAGTGACTCTGCTGTGCATCACCCTGAACTCTCCTCCCACCCAGAGACAGCGCCTATTCACAGCCACTGTCCCCCCTTTCACACACTTATTCCTGGGTATGAAAGCCATGTGCATCACCCTGGATCTCTGCCTGTGTGTGTGAGACCCTGCTAACAGCAGTGACTCTGCTGTGCATCACCCTGGATCTCTGCCTGTGTGTGTGAGACCCTGCTAACAGCAGTGACTCTGCTGGGCATCACCCTGGAACTCTGCCTCCCACCCAGAGGACAGGCTGCCTATACACAGCACTGTTCCCCGCCTTTCACACACTTATTCCTGGGTATGAAAGCCATGTGCATCACCCTGGATCTCTGCTTGTGTGTGTGAGACCCTGCTAACAGCAGTGACTCTGCTGTGCATCACCCTGGATCTCTGCCTGTGTGTGTGAGACCCTGCTAACAGCAGTGACTCTGCTGTACTTGGGTGCGCTCTGTGGCTCTCACAGCCCGCTGCTCTCTATCCCTGTATTCACAGCACTTCTCCCCGCCTTTCACACACTTATTCCTGGGTAGGAAAGCCATGTGCATCACCCTGGATCTCTGCCTAGGTGCCTTTGAGTGTGAGACCCTGCTGCCAGCATTACAAACATATTAATCGGGACTTTTAACACTTTTTTCCATGAAAATGATTTGTATTCACTATCATGGGGCTATATAAATCAAATTCCGGGTAATTAGGAGCACAATTGTACCTTTTACTATTTAAATGTATTTGTATTATATATTTTTGGGCTATTAAAGTGACATTTCTGGGAGACTTTGTCAGTTTATGGAGCTTAGCCCACAATTCCCGGAGGTTCCAGGCCAAATTTGGGAGCTCATAGGCGGCCTGCCATCCGCCCCTACCCGGGGAAAGCCGAAAAAAGTAAAGAAAACGGTCAATTATATCTTAAAATAATCAAAAATGAAGTTTAAAAAGATTCTCCAAAAAACAACTGAGTGCCAACAGAGGAGGGGCTCCAAAAAGCTCAAGACTTCGGCGCTTCGGGACAAAGCCCCGGACACTTTTCCACTCCCCCGTTGCAACTTACAACGGAGAGGGGAAACCAAGCCTCCCCTTCTCCGTCAAAAAAAGTCATTCATCATTTTCAAGCTACTGTCTGCACGAAATCGGAAACCAGGTTTTTGAGAGGACTCAGAAAAATAATGGCTGTCTCACTTCATGGAGGAATGTATCCACTCCATGTGTGCTCTGGCTCGGATACAATTGTTGCATGGAGACCCCACAGCATGGTTCTTACCAAACTTTAAGTTTTTGAACTGGTCTCTGGAGGAATGTAAGGGGAGTTGTCAGGGGACTCTACCCGCCTTATGAGACAATTTTTTCGGATATATTTGTTATCACTTTTAGCCCTTTTATATGGTTCTCCAAAAAATGAACTTAGACTTTTTCTGAGTCTGGAGGTATGTAACGGCAAATGGCGTCAAATGGACAAAATTAACATTGAAACTGATGACGAAATGGCTTAATGCGTCTCAATGGAAATGATACTCCAATTCCCGTTCAGTTTAGTGTACCAGTATTGACAAGAAAAGTATTCATTTGGACACAAGTGTAATACGTTTAATGCACTTTTAACACTCATGTGCCAACGATTCAAGCTGCTTTCCTGGGTTACAAAGTGCTGTCAAGTGCCCTGGAAGTATCACACTATTTAAACATTGTTCACCCACGATTGAAGCTGCTTTAATGGGTTACAGAGTGCTGTGAAGCAGCCTGTCCTCTGAGTGCGCTCTGTGGCTCTCACAGCCCGCTTCTCTCTGGTTGCTCTCTCCCTGTATTCACAGCACTTCTCCCCGCCTTTCACACACTTATTCCTGGGTAGGAAAGCCATGTGCATCACCCTGGATCTCTGCCTGTGTGTGTGAGAGACCCTGCTAACAGCAGTGACTCTGCTGTGCATCACCCTGGATCTCTGCCTGTGTGTGT
The DNA here is from genome assembly GCA_009756435.1 of Chionodraco myersi. Lineage (NCBI taxonomy): Eukaryota > Metazoa > Chordata > Actinopteri > Perciformes > Channichthyidae > Chionodraco > Chionodraco myersi. The sequence continues at coordinate 8,409 of RQJG01011139.1, forward strand.
GAGACCCTGCTAACAGCAGTGACTCTGCTGGGCATCACCCTGGAACTCTGCCTCCCACCCAGAGGACAGGCTGCCTATACACAGCACTGTTCCCCGCCTTTCACACACTTATTCCTGGGTATGAAAGCCATGTGCATCACCCATCTCGCCTGTGTGTGGTGAGACCCCTGCTAACAGCAGTGACCTCTGTCTGCAGCCACCCTGGATCTCTCCTGATGTGTGTGAGACCCCTGCAACCAGCAGTGACTCTGCGGCATCACCCGAACTCTCCTCCCCCACCCCAAACAGCCTTAACACAGCACCGTTCCCCGCCTTTCACACACTTATTCCTGGGTATGAAAGCCATGTGCATCACCCTGGATCTCTGCCTGTGTGTGTGAGATCCTGCTAACAGCAGTGACTCTGCCGTGCATCACCCTGGATCTCTGCCTGTGTGTGTGAGACCCTGCTAACAGCAGTGACTCTGCTGTACTTGGGTGCGCTCTGTGGCTCTCACAGCCCGCTGCTCTCTATCCCTGTATTCACATCACTTCTCCCCGCCTTTCACACACTTATTCCTGGGTAGGAAAGCCATGTGCATCACCCTGGATCTCTGCCTAGGTGCCTTTGAGTGTGAGCCCCTGCTGCCAGCATTACAAACATATTAATCGGGACTTTTAACACTTTTTTCCATGAAAATGATTTGTATTCACTATCATGGGGCTATATAAATCAAATTCCGGGTAATTAGGAGCACAATTGTACCTTTTACTATTTAAATGTATTTGTATTATATATTTTTGGGCTATTAAAGTGACATTTCTGGGAGACTTTGTCAGTTTATGGAGCTTAGCCCACAATTCCCGGAGGTTCCAGGCCAAATTTGGGAGCTCATAGGCGGCCTGCCATCCGCCCCCACCCGTGGAAAGCCGAAAAAAGTAAAGAAAACGGTCAATTATATCTTAAAATAATCAAAAATGAAGTTTAAAAAGATTCTCCAAAAAACGACTGAGTGCCAACGGAGGAGGGGCTCCAAAAAGCTCAAGACTTCGGCGCTTCGGGCCGAAGCCCCGGACACTTTTCCACTCCCCCGTTGCAACTTACAACGGAGAGGGGAAACCAAGCCTCCCCTTCTCCGTCAAAAAAATGCATTCATCATTTTCAAGCTACTGTCTGCACGAAATCGGAAACCAGGTTTTTGAGAGGACTCAGAAAAAAAATGGCTGTCTCACTTCATGGAGGAATGTATCCACTCCATGTGTGCTCTGGCTCGGATACAATTGTTGCATGGAGACCCCCCAGCATGGTTCTTACCAAACTTTAAGTTTTTGAACTGGTCTCTGGAGGAATGTAAGGGGAGTTGTCAGGGGACTCTACCCGCCTTATGAGACACTTTTTCCGGATACATTTTTTATCACTTTTAGCCCTTTTTTATGGTTCTCCAAAAAATGAACTTAGACTTTTTCTGAGTCTGGAGGTATGTAACGGCAAATGGCGTCAAATGGACAAAATTAACATTGAAACTGATGACGAAATGCGTCTCAATGGAAATGATACTCCAATTCCCGTTCAGTTTAGTGTACCAGTATTGACAAGAAAAGTATTCATTTGGACACAAGTGTAATACGTTTAATGCACTTTTAACACTCATGTGCCAACGATTCAAGCTGCTTTCCTGGGTTACAAAGTGCTGTCAAGTGCCCTGGAAGTATCACACTATTTAAACATTGTTCACCCACGATTGAAGCTGCTTTAATGGGTTACAGAGTGCTGTGAAGCAGCCTGTCCTCTGAGTGCGCTCTGTGGCTCTCACAGCCCGCTTCTCTCTGGTTGCTCTCTCCCTGTATTCACAGCACTTCTCCCCGCCTTTCACACACTTATTCCTGGGTAGGAAAGCCATGTGCATCACCCTGGATCTCTGCCTGTGTGTGTGAGACCCTGCTAACAACAGTGACTCTGCTGTGCATCACCCTGGAACTCTGCCTCCCACCCAGAGGACAGGCTGCCTATTCACAGCACTGTTCCCCGCCTTTCTTCACACTTATTCCTGGGTATGAAAGCCATGTGCATCACCCTGGATCTCTGCCTGTGTGTGTGAGATCCTGCTAACAGCAGTGACTCTGCCGTGCATCACCCTGGATCTCTGCCTGTGTGTGTGAGACCCTGCTAACAGCAGTGACTCTGCTGTACTTGGGTGCGCTCTGTGGCTCTCACAGCCCGCTGCTCTCTATCCCTGTATTCACAGCACTTCTCCCCGCCTTTCACACACTTATTCCAGGGTAGGAAAGCCATGTGCATCACCCTGGATCTCTGCCTAGGTGCCTTTGAGTGTGAGACCCTGCTGCCAGCATTACAAACATATTAATCGGGCCTTTTAACACTTTTTTCCATGAAAATGATTTTTATTCACTATCATGGGGCTATATAAATCAAATTCCGGGTAATTAGGAGCACAATTGTACCTTTTACTATTTAAATGTATTTGTATTATATATTTTTGGGCTATTAAAGTGACATTTCTGGGTGACTTTGTCAGTTTATGGAGCTTAGCCCACAATTCCCGGAGGTTCCAGGCCAAATTTGGGAGCTCATAGGCGGCCTGCCATCCGCCCCCACCCGTGGAAAGCCGAAAAAAGTAAAGAAAACGGTCAATTATATCTTAAAATAATCAAAAATGAAGTTTAAAAAGATTCTCCAAAAAACGACTGAGTGCCAACGGAGGAGGGGCTCCAAAAAGCTCAAGACTTCGGCGCTTCGGGCCGAAGCCCCGGACACTTTTCCACTCCCCCGTTGCAACTTACAACGGAGAGGGGAAACCAAGCCTCCCCTTCTCCGTCAAAAAAATGCATTCATCATTTTCAAGCTACTGTCTGCACGAAATCGGAAACCAGGTTTTTGAGAGGACTCAGAAAAAAAATGGCTGTCTCACTTCATGGAGGAATGTATCCACTCCATGTGTGCTCTGGCTCGGATACAATTGTTGCATGGAGACCCCCCAGCATGGTTCTTACCAAACTTTAAGTTTTTGAACTGGTCTCTGGAGGAATGTAAGGGGAGTTGTCAGGGGACTCTACCCGCCTTATGAGACACTTTTTCCGGATACATTTTTTATCACTTTTAGCCCTTTTTTATGGTTCTCCAAAAAATGAACTTAGACTTTTTCTGAGTCTGGAGGTATGTAACGGCAAATGGCGTCAAATGGACAAAATTAACATTGAAACTGATGACGAAATGCGTCTCAATGGAAATGATACTCCAATTCCCGTTCAGTTTAGTGTACCAGTATTGACAAGAAAAGTATTCATTTGGACACAAGTGTAATACGTTTAATGCACTTTTAACACTCATGTGCCAACGATTCAAGCTGCTTTCCTGGGTTACAAAGTGCTGTCAAGTGCCCTGGAAGTATCACACTATTTAAACATTGTTCACCCACGATTGAAGCTGCTTTAATGGGTTACAGAGTGCTGTGAAGCAGCCTGTCCTCTGAGTGCGCTCTGTGGCTCTCACAGCCCGCTTCTCTCTGGTTGCTCTCTCCCTGTATTCACAGCACTTCTCCCCGCCTTTCACACACTTATTCCTGGGTAGGAAAGCCATGTGCATCACCCTGGATCTCTGCCTGTGTGTGTGAGACCATGCTAACAGCAGTGACTCTGCTGTGCATCACCCTGGAACTCTGCCTCCCACCCAGAGGACAGGCTGCCTATTCACAGCACTGTTCCCCGCCTTTCACACACTTATTCCTGGGTATGAAAGCCATGTGCATCACCTGGATCTCTTGCCTGTGTGTGTGAGATCCTCTAACAGCAGTGACTCTGCTGTGCATCACCCTGGATCTCTGCCTGTGTGTGTGAGACCCTACTAACAGCAGTGACTCTGCTGTACTTGGGTGCGCTCTGTGGCTCTCACAGCCCGCTGCTCTCTATCCCTGTATTCACAGCACTTCTCCCCGCCTTTCACACACTTATTCCTGGGTAGGAAAGCCATGTGCATCACCCTGGATCTCTGCCTAGGTGCCTTTGAGTGTGAGACCCTGCTGCCAGCATTACAAACATATTAATCGGGACTTTTAACACTTTTTTCCATGAAAATGATTTGTATTCACTATCATGGGGCTATATAAATCAAATTCCGGGTAATTAGGAGCACAATTGTACCTTTTACTATTTAAATGTATTTGTATTATATATTTTTGGGCTATTAAAGTGACATTTCTGGGAGACTTTGTCAGTTTATGGAGCTTAGCCCACAATTCCCGGAGGTTCCAGGCCAAATTTGGGAGCTCATAGGCGGCCTGCCATCCGCCCCTACCCGTGGAAAGCCGAAAAAAGTAAAGAAAACGGTCAATTATATCTTAAAATAATCAAAAATGAAGTTTAAAAAGATTCTCCAAAAAACAACTGAGTGCCAACAGAGGAGGGGCTCCAAAAAGCTCAAGACTTCGGCGCTTCGGGACAAAGCCCCGGACACTTTTCCACTCCCCGTTGCAACTTACAACGGAGAGGGGAAACCAAGCCTCCCCTTCTCCGTCAAAAAAAGTCATTCATCATTTTCAAGCTACTGTCTGCACGAAATCGGAAACCAGGTTTTTGAGAGGACTCAGAAAAATAATGGCTGTCTCACTTCATGGAGGAATGTTCCACTCCATGTGGGTGCTCTGGGCCTCGGATACAATTGTTGCAGGAGACCGCCACAGCATCGGTTCTTAAAACTTTAAGTTTTTGAACTGGTCTCTGGAGGAATGTAAGGGAGTTGTCAGGGGACGCTACCCGCCTTATGAGACACTTTTTCCGGATACATTTTTTATCACTTTTAGCCCTTTTTTATGGTTCTCCAAAAAATGAACTTAGACTTTTTCTGAGTCTGGAGGTATGTAACGGCAAATGGCGTCAAATGGACAAAATTAACATTGAAACTGATGACGAAATGGCTTAATGCGTCTCAATGGAATGATACTCAATTCCCGTTCAGTTTAGTGTTAGCCCGTATTGCAAGAAAAGTCATTCATTTGGACACAGTGTAATACGTTTATGCACTTTTAACCTAATGTGCAACGATTCAAGCTGGCTTTCTGGGTTAAAAGTGCTGTCTAGTTGCCTGGAAGTATCCATTAATTTAAACATTGTTCACCCACGATTGAAGCTGCTTTAATGGGTTACAGAGTGCTGTGAAGCATCCTGTCCTCTGAGTGCGCTCTGTGGCTCTCACAGCCCGCTTCTCTCTGGTTGCTCTCTCCCTGTATTCACAGCACTTCTCCCCGCCTTTCACACACTTATTCCTGGGTAGGAAAGCCATGTGCATCACCCTGGATCTCTGCCTGTGTGTGTGAGAGACCCTGCTAACAGCAGTGACTCTGCTGTGCATCACCCTGGATCTCTGCCTGTGTGTGTGAGACCCTGCTAACAGCAGTGACTCTGCTGGGCATCACCCTGGAACTCTGCCTCCCACCCAGAGGACAGGCTGCCTATACCGCAATGTTCCCGCCTTTCACACACTTATCGCGTGGGTATGAAAGCCATGTGCATCACCCTGGATCTCTGCCTGTGTGTGTGAGACCCTGCTAACAGCAGTGACTCTGCTGTGCATCACCCTGGATCTCTGCCTGTGTGTGTGAGACCCTGCTAACAGCAGTGACTCTGCTGGGCATCACCCTGGAACTCTGCCTCCCACCCAGAGGACAGGCTGCCTATACACAGCACTGTTCCCCGCCTTTCACACACTTATTCCTGGGTATGAAAGCCATGTGCATCACCCTGGATCTCTGCTTGTGTGTGTGAGACCCTGCTAACAGCAGTGACTCTGCTGTGCATCACCCTGGATCTCTGCCTGTGTGTGTGAGACCCTGCTAACAGCAGTGACTCTGCTGTACTTGGGTGCGCTCTGTGGCTCTCACAGCCCGCTGCTCTCTATCCCTGTATTCACAGCACTTCTCCCCGCCTTTCACACACTTATTCCTGGGTAGGAAAGCCATGTGCATCACCCTGGATCTCTGCCTAGGTGCCTTTGAGTGTGAGACCCTGCTGCCAGCATTACAAACATATTAATCGGGACTTTTAACACTTTTTTCCATGAAAATGATTTGTATTCACTATCATGGGGCTATATAAATCAAATTCCGGGTAATTAGGAGCACAATTGTACCTTTTACTATTTAAATGTATTTGTATTATATATTTTTGGGCTATTAAAGTGACATTTCTGGGAGACTTTGTCAGTTTATGGAGCTTAGCCCACAATTCCCGGAGGTTCCAGGCCAAATTTGGGAGCTCATAGGCGGCCTGCCATCCGCCCCTACCCGGGGAAAGCCGAAAAAAGTAAAGAAAACGGTCAATTATATCTTAAAATAATCAAAAATGAAGTTTAAAAAGATTCTCCAAAAAACAACTGAGTGCCAACAGAGGAGGGGCTCCAAAAAGCTCAAGACTTCGGCGCTTCGGGACAAAGCCCCGGACACTTTTCCACTCCCCCGTTGCAACTTACAACGGAGAGGGGAAACCAAGCCTCCCCTTCTCCGTCAAAAAAAGTCATTCATCATTTTCAAGCTACTGTCTGCACGAAATCGGAAACCAGGTTTTTGAGAGGACTCAGAAAAATAATGGCTGTCTCACTTCATGGAGGAATGTATCCACTCCATGTGTGCTCTGGCTCGGATACAATTGTTGCATGGAGACCCCACAGCATGGTTCTTACCAAACTTTAAGTTTTTGAACTGGTCTCTGGAGGAATGTAAGGGGAGTTGTCAGGGGACTCTACCCGCCTTATGAGACAATTTTTTCGGATATATTTGTTATCACTTTTAGCCCTTTTATATGGTTCTCCAAAAAATGAACTTAGACTTTTTCTGAGTCTGGAGGTATGTAACGGCAAATGGCGTCAAATGGACAAAATTAACATTGAAACTGATGACGAAATGGCTTAATGCGTCTCAATGGAAATGATACTCCAATTCCCGTTCAGTTTAGTGTACCAGTATTGACAAGAAAAGTATTCATTTGGACACAAGTGTAATACGTTTAATGCACTTTTAACACTCATGTGCCAACGATTCAAGCTGCTTTCCTGGGTTACAAAGTGCTGTCAAGTGCCCTGGAAGTATCACACTATTTAAACATTGTTCACCCACGATTGAAGCTGCTTTAATGGGTTACAGAGTGCTGTGAAGCAGCCTGTCCTCTGAGTGCGCTCTGTGGCTCTCACAGCCCGCTTCTCTCTGGTTGCTCTCTCCCTGTATTCACAGCACTTCTCCCCGCCTTTCACACACTTATTCCTGGGTAGGAAAGCCATGTGCATCACCCTGGATCTCTGCCTGTGTGTGTGAGAGACCCTGCTAACAGCAGTGACTCTGCTGTGCATCACCCTGGATCTCTGCCTGTGTGTGTGAGACCCTGCTAACAGCAGTGACTCTGCTGGGCATCACCCTGGAACTCTGCCTCCCACCCAGAGGACAGGCTGCCTATACACAGCACTGTTCCCCGCCTTTCACACACTTATTCCTGGGTATGAAAGCCATGTGCATCACCCTGGATCTCTGCCTGTGTGTGTGAGACCCTGCTAACAGCAGTGACTCTGCTGTGCACACCTGGAACTCTGCCTCCCACCCAGAGGACAGGCTGCCTATACACAGCACTGTTCCCCGCCTTTCACACACTTATTCCTGGGTATGAAAGCCATGTGCATCACCCTGGATCTCTGCTTGTGTGTGTGAGACCCTGCTAACAGCAGTGACTCTGCTGTGCATCACCCTGGATCTCTGCCTGTGTGTGTGAGACCCTGCTAACAGCAGTGACTCTGCTGTACTTGGGTGCGCTCTGTGGCTCTCACAGCCCGCTGCTCTCTATCCCTGTATTCACAGCACTTCTCCCCGCCTTTCACACACTTATTCCAGGGTAGGAAAGCCATGTGCATCACCCTGGATCTCTGCCTAGGTGCCTTTGAGTGTGAGACCCTGCTGCCAGCATTACAAACATATTAATCGGGCCTTTTAACACTTTTTTCCATGAAAATGATTTTTATTCACTATCATGGGGCTATATAAATCAAATTCCGGGTAATTAGGAGCACAATTGTACTTTTTACTATTTAAATGT
>RQJG01011140.1:0-10578 GCA_009756435.1 Chionodraco myersi
CAGCCCTGGGCTCATTACGACCGTGTGTAGTAGGCACATCTGGGACAGAGGAAAAAAACCGTGCTGCCTGCTAACCGACAGGTTAGGAGCATCAGGTTTAAACGCCAAGCCCTGCTGTCTAATAACCGCCTGGTTAAATACAGCTGGTTTGCGCCACGAGCCCTGCTGCCTGCTGACTGACAGGTTACAGCCGGCTCTTGCACCTCCACACGCTGTATTGCACAGCGGCTCTCATCATGTCGCCGTTTAGGAGAAGGCTCATAAACCGGACATTGAGGCGCGTTCACGCTCAAACCCGCTTGAGGAATGAACGGTGTGTGGAGGCATGGAGGGGAAGGAGTCGCCTGACTGCTGCCCGCCACTCGGATCCAATAATCAAGGGCTTGGTCCACAGGGTAGGACTCCTGGACTAGCCAATCATCCCCGGTCGCAGCCGCAAGAGCGTTTGCTCTCCGCTGTCTGTGGGCCAGAGGGAGACGGACACAATGAGTGCATGACACCTGGGGAGTGAGAGCCGCGTTTGCGAGCTCCAATCCCCGGCAGGACTCACCTGTATCGTCTGTGTAAAGCCGCTTCCTCCCTGGAGCGAGCCAGCCACAGCCGGTCGTAACTCATATGTCGGCTAACACCGAGCCCCGCCCTGTCTCCCCCGTCCGGAGGAGAGGGAGCATGGGGCCAGGGGGAAATGTTTGCTTTCTAGTAAACAGCTCTGAAAAGAGCTTGTGCCTGTACAGTCCTTGCAGTATCAACACTAATTCGGCTGACTTTTATATTTGATCCAATTGGAAGACAGGCTGTATTTACACCACACAGCTGATAGAAAGGGACACCTAGTGGTTAAAGCACGTTATTGCATTTTATTATTTTATTATTTTTCACAAAAATGAAACCATCAATAGCAAAAACAGAATTAACTGTCATTAGTAAACCACTAAAATAAAAAGATCATAAGTGGTTTTGTTTTACATATATTTTAAGGATAATAATAATAGCAATGTAATTATGTGTCTATGACACTTATAACACTGATTTGAAAAACATACAGAAACAATTAATTCACTGCCCTTAATAAAGTATTTAAATATACATTTCAGGTGTGCTGTTTTGTTAAGTAATGGATATTGAATATGGAATAAAGGTTTTGACAAGACCTGGTGTAACAATAATCAAAAAGGACATTAAAAGAGCTCCAGATGTTAATTATCTGTTTTTGCAAAAATAAAGTACACAAAGTTGATTCTAGACTCTTTAAACACTGAGGTGATTGTATTTTTGTAAAAGAAGTTTTACAGAGCTTAATGTACACAACCGGCCCAGCTACCCGGGATATTAAGTGACCATTTCCCCGGCAGGATTAAGCTGATTTGGAAATCTACTCTGTGGAAGTATGCCTTGTTTTTAACTCTTTCATTTTATATTGAGTTGGTGAATGAGGCTGGCAACTAACATGTTATGTTGTTTCCTTTTCAAAAGGACCAGGCCAGCCACTGTCCTATAGTGTTTCTTGTGTATTTTCTTGTTCATTTTCTTCATGTGCAGTGAATGGCAGTATAATCATTTTATTGTTTGTGTCGTAGGTTGCGCTCCTCTGCGGCGTAGGCCTGGGCCCGGGTGGAACGCTGCCTGCCTTCAGTGTAGGGACTGCACGGTGTGACACTTTCTTTTCTGTATGCTAAATATCTCACTGTTATTATTTCATAGAGATTGTGGTTTAAATATTGCATGCTTATGTTGTTTTGGTGTGTGGCTTTTCTTGTTTTTGTCCCTCACGATTAGCAGGCACTGCAACCCAGCGGACCGGGCCTGCCCAACTGAGGAGGGTAACTTATATATGTATTGAATTATATTTGCCATTTTTATACTTTACATGAATCGATATTTTAAACGGTTTCCAAACACTTGTTAAATATAAAGCTGTGTTATGTTGGAATTCATGCCTCTGTCACAATTGAACCGATTAAGGGAAGCTTTAAAATCGTCAGTGACTAGCTTTACATATGGCAACCTCAGTCACGGTTACCACATTTTGGCGTTGTCGGCAGGATTGACTTAAAAGAGGCATGAATTCCTGTATTTTTGGTTTCTTTGTTTTGTTTATTGAAATGGCGACAGTGGCTGGCGCTGGACAACGGGACGAAGGCCCTTGGACGTGGATGAGCCTGTAATGGAAACCAAAGGCCATTGACAACAAATGTGAACCCATTGCTGTTTAACTGTATTGCATATATCTCAAACACTTGTTTCTCTTTTTTTTTGCAAAGTTATTTACCAACCTACAAAAATGAGTGTTGATCAAGAGGTGGGGGAACTGTTTGCTCTGCGTGAAGAGGTACAGAGACTGCGTGTGGCTAATGAGCATCTACTCCAAGAAAGAGGTGCCAGATCAGATGCAGCTACTACCAGTGCAAATACAGGTGGCTTACCTCCGAGCAGTAATGTAGCATCACCCAACTTGTCTACACCCCAAGTTGAGCGTTTTGTGTACATACAAAGAGAGAGAAAATGTCCCTACTTTTCAGGCTCCAGCTCTAAGCTTGACATGTCCATATATGATTGGATAGAACAGTTGCAGTCATGTTTGAGAGACAGGCACATGACTGCCAGAGAGAAGGCCCTCTTTCTTTATGATCATTTGGAGGGGGAAGCAAAAACTGAAATCACATTTCGTACTTTGGTGGAGAGGGAAAATCCTGATACAATTTTAGTCATTCTGAAAGAGCTGTATGGTTCCTCCTCCTCCTTTGTAAGCCTGCAAAAACAGTTTTTTGATCGAAAACAAAGAGAGGGAGAGTCTTTAAAGGAATTCTCCCATTCTTTGTGGGAAATGATTGAGACTATCAAACGTGCATATCCAAATAGGTTGATGGATCCAGATATTCTGGCTAGGGACCAGTTTGTGGAGTATGTGCGGGATATGGCCTTGCGCCGTGAGTTAAAGAGTCTCATAAGGCAACGTCCGGCAATTTCTTTTGTATCACTGCGTCAGGAGGGAATCAGGTGGGCTGAAGAGGGTGAGAGGCCTGCAGGACATGCTCGAGCTGGGCTACATCAATGTGGGGCAGATGTAAATTTAGGTGGAGCTTGCCATGCTGTTGGGGCTGGACCAGATCTGGTTTCTTTGCAAGAACTATTTAAGAAACAGCAGTTGCAAATTGAAAGCATTATAAGATGGAAACTGTACTTGACCAATCTGTTTCTCGTGTCAATAAGCCCAACTACCAGTTTACTGCAGATGGCCAACCCATTTGCCTCCGCTGTCGGAAGCCTGGGCATGTCCTCCGCCAGTGTCGCCAGGGTCAGAGGCCACAAGCATCCAGCGTACCCAGTGACCGGCCAGAATGCAACCCGGCTCCAGCTGCTGTAATATCGTCAGGTATGGGTTTTTCAGAAGAATCAATTGCTAAAGATCACATTGTTTATGATGGTGATCCTAAGCAGGCCCGTCCCCTTGCAAACAACCTGAGACCCCTCATAGGTAAATGTCCTGTGGTAGAGGCACAGATGGGTGGTGTAAAGGTAAAGTGTTTGCTGGACACAGGTTCCATGGTCACAACCATAACAGAGTCACTCTTTAAAAAGGTGTTTCAACACTGGGATGCCCCTAAACTTAAAACATGCGGGTGGTTAGCTTTGAAGGCTGCCAACGGCCTAGAGATTCCCTATGTTGGATATCTTGAGTTGGATATCCAGGTGTTGGGTAAAAAGATTCCAAGTCGTGGGGTCTTGGTGTTAAAAGACACTGCTTCTGCCTTACAGCAACACAATGTGCCAGGGCTTTTGGGGATGAATGTAATCACAGAATGCTACAGAGAGCTATTTGCCCAACAAGGGGACGCATTGTTTTCCTCTTTGTCTGCCATCCAGGCAGAGACAGGCTGGGGGCCAGCTCTCCGCTACTGTCACAGACTCGAGGCCTGCCCACTAGTTCCGGGGGGTAGTGTTCGTGTCCTCAGCAGGACTGGGGAGTTTATACCAGCTGGATCAGTAAAGTTTGTGCAGGTGACCTGCCCAAAAATTCCATATGCTCCGCCCACCACCATGCTTTTAGAGCCTGGGGGCTCAGATCTTGCTCCAGGCCTGCTTTTGTCCCCTTCCCTAGTGACAGTCGAAAACGGTGTTGCTTTTGTGCCGGTGGTTAATGTGGGAGCCACCGGAGCTACAGTCCACTTTAAACAGGTGTTGGGTACATTGCATTTTGTTGAGGGGATGAGGGGTCAGAACTGAGTTTTGAGGAGGAACATGTGGAGGGTGAAGTGGAGGAAGTCGTGACGGTAGTCAGCGCACAGGTTGTTGCAGAGGCCCCAGTTACCATTTCTGAAACTATTTCAGCCTTGCGTTGGCCAGGGCTTTCACCCGCAGAAGAAATACAGACAAGGGAGCTGATAGGTAAGTATAGTCAAGTCTTCGCTAAACATGAGGGAGACCTAGGGTGTACTGATGAGATTGTACATGAGATTCCACTTCTTGATGAGGTCCCTGTCCGCCAAAGATATAGACAAATTCCCCCTACGCAGTGGCAGGCAGTTAAGGATCACATTAAGCAGCTGCTTGATAGTAAATTCATCCGGGAGAGCAGCAGTCCTTATGCTTCCCCCATTGTGTTGGTGCGCAAGAAGACTGGAGAGATTAGGATGTGTGTGGATTACCGGCAACTCAATGCTAAAACTCGGAAAGATGCCTACCCACTACCCCACATCGAGGAAACTCTGGATGCTCTTGCTGGCGCTCAATGGTTCTCCACATTAGATCTGGCAAGCGGCTACAATCAGGTCCCTGTCGCTGAGAAGGATAGAGCCAAGACGGCCTTTTGTATGCCTTTTGGACTGTTTGAGTTTGAGAGAATGCCTTTTGGCTTGTGTAATGCTCCTGGGACTTTTCAGAGACTTATGGAAATAATATTTGGTGACCAGAGCCTTCAGTCAGTCCTTCTCTATCTGGATGATATCATTGTTTTCTCTACCTCCATAGAACAGCATCTGCAGCGGTTGGAGATGGTCCTCAGCAGATTCCAAATGAAAGGCCTGAAGGCCAAAATGAGCAAATGCCACTTCTTTCAGAAAGAGGTGCAGTACCTCGGACACCGGGTGTCCAGTGAAGGAGTGGCAACTGATCCAGACAAGATTTCTGCTGTGGAGAACTGGAGTGTACCCCGAGATGTGACTGAAGTAAGATCTTTCCTTGGGTTCTGCAGCTATTACCGTTGCTTTGTAAAGGGGTTTGCACAATTGGCTGCGCCCCTACATCAACTGGTGGCAAATGTCATCAAAGTAGCCAAAGAAAGCAGAAAAAGGCCAGCAGCTGTACTGCCTACCATGTGGACGGAGGAATGCAATCACAGTTTCAGTGAATTGAAGAGGATGTTTACTAGTACACCCATCTTAGCCTTTGCCGACTTCACAAAACCTTTTGTCCTTGAGGTGGATACTAGTCATCAGGGACTAGGAGCTGTACTGTCACAAGACCACCAGGGCAAATTAAGACCAGTGGCCTATGCAAGTCGTTCACTGAGGGGTTCAGAGCGCAACATGGAGAACTATAGCTCTATGAAACTAGAGTTCCTGGCACTGAAGTGGGCAATATCAGAGAGATTCAGGGAATATTTGTTGGGCAGTAAGTGCACAGTGTACACTGATAACAATCCCCTAAGCCATTTTCAGAACATTAAGCTGGGGGCCACTGAGCAAAGATGGGCAGCTCAATTAGCAGCTTTTGACTTCACTGTGCATTACAAATCTGGAAGAAACAATGGAAATGCTGACTCTCTCTCTCGCCAGTACAGTGACCAGGAAGAGAGGTTACTACTCTCAAAGGATGTCAAGCGTCTTGTCCAGCAATGGGATCGCATCCTGGAAAAAGAGGGTGTACTGTATATGCAGGTCACAGCCCCTCATGGGGAAGTCTATGCACAACTGCTTCTGCCCATGTGCCTGCACGAAGAACTTTTAAATAACCTCCACAACAAACATGGACACCAGGGGGTGCGACGGACCACTGACCTGGCCAGGCAGCGATGTTACTGGCCTGGTATGGGGGCTGATATAGAGAACCACTGTCGGAGTTGCCAACGCTGTGTATTGTCGAAAGCTGTCCAGCCTGGGGTGAAGACCTACCAGGGTACTCTGTTGGCCACCCAACCAATGGAGATACTGGCCATAGATTTCACCTTGCTGGAGCCTGCAACTGACGGTAAAGAGAATGTGCTGGTCATGACCGACGTGTTCTCGAAATACACGCAGGCGGTGCCAGACTGCTCTCACGGTAGCGAAAGTCCTAGTCGACAGCTGGTTCAACCGGTTCGGGGTACCAAAGAGAATACACTCTGATCAGGGGAGAAACTTTGAGAGTGCCCTCATCCGGCAGGTTTGCCAGTTATATGGGATTGAGAAGTCCAGGACTACGCCATACCATCCACAGGGAAATGGCCAATGTGAGAGATTCAACCGGACACTTCACGACCTGCTCCGATCTCTTCCCCCGGAGAAGAAGCGTGTATGGCCAAAGTACATCTCCCAGCTAGTGTGGGCATACAACACCTCGGCACATCGCTCGACTGGGAATACCCCTTATAGCTTAATGTTTGGTGTTCCACCACGGGTCCCTGCAGATTATCAGCAAGAGACTTGGCACGAAAGAACCTACAACAGGCAGCAGACTACCGACAGCAACATCACAACCAGCACGCACGCGATGCAGGTTTTACAGAAGGACAGCTGGTCTACTTGAAGGATCATCAATGTAAAGGTCGTCGCAAGATCCAGGATGTCTGCTCACCAGTTCTTTATCTGGTGGTTAGAGTGCCCACTGAGTCTGGTGGGCCGTACACCATTACCAGAGCTGATGGCACTGCTGATGTTCGGCGGGTACATAGGGCCGAGATGAGGGCAGCGCATCTTGAAATTCTACCATCTGCACCAATGACACCTAACCCATGTCTGTCGTCCAGCAAACAAGACATCCCTGCCAGTGATTCCGGCAGTAGTGAAGATGAAGAGATCCTGGGTTGGAGAAGTAAAAGAAGACTCCCTCAAAACCCTGATTCAACTCCACAGGATGTCCCACAGCCCTTCCCCAACAGAACATCCAGCACCCCAGGTGCAGTCAATGGCGATTCAATCATACTCCCTGGTAGGCAGGAGGCACTACCATCCCAAAGAGAGGCGTCAGCTCCCAGAAGAACAACCCGGTCTACTGCTGGAAGAAACCTAAACCCACATAACCTTCCAAGGTCCACAGTGACTAGCAACAACGCAATGGGTGTGGTAAGGGCGGCTGCTCCCTGGGTGCCTGAAATGGTTAATGCCCACTTGTTTGGACCCTGGTTGTGAGTAACTTGTCGTCGGGGCGACGACACTTTTTGATGGGGTGAATGTGGGAATCTGACGTCATTGTCACCTGACGGTGTCACCTGATGCGGTCACATGACCGGTGACCAGGTAAACAGGAAGCCATAAAAAGTTTGCCGTCAGTTCAAAAAAAAGTCTCTCTTGGCTGCTTGTCACTGGTCTTCTCCCTCTCACAAAGGTAGGAATAACAGTTTTAAGGTGGTTTTATGGTCTTTTAAATTAACTTATGCAAGTGGCTCATTTAGTTTGGTTTTATTAGGGCGAGTGCAAGACGAGACTTTACCATTGACAGAGGGAAACTCTCCCGACAGGCACAAGACCGGGTCTGTTATGAGTAATTTGCTTTTAAATGGCGTTTTTAAACCAACGTTTTTAATTGTGTTTTAAGCAACTTATTTATGTGTTTTACAGAGCTTAATGTACACAACCGGCCCAGCTACCCGGGATATTAAGTGACCATTTCCCCGGCAGGATTAAGCTGATTTGGAAATCTACTCTGTGGAAGTATGCCTTGTTTTTAACTCTTTCATTTTATATTGAGTTGGTGAATGAGGCTGGCATGTTATGTTGTTTCCTTTTCAAAAGGACCAGGCCAGCCACTGTCCTATAGTGTTCCTTGTGTATTTTCTTGTGTATTTTCTTGTTCATTTTCTTCATGTGCAGTGTATGGCAGTATAATCATTTTATTATTTGTGTCGTAGGTTGCGCTCCTCTGCGGCGTAGGCCTGGGCCCGGGTGGAACGCTGCCTGCCTTCAGTTTAGGGACTGCACGGTGTGACACTTTCTTTTCTGTATGCTAAATATCTCACTGTTATTATTTTATAGAGATTGTGGTTTAAATATTGCATGCTTATGTTGTTTTGGTGTGTGGCTTTTCTTGTTTTTGTCCCTCACGATTAGCAGGCACTGCAACCCAGCGGACCGGGCCTGCCCAACTGAGGAGGGTAACTTATATATGTATTGAATTATATTTGTCATTTTTATACTTTACATGAATCGATATTTTAAACGGTTTCCAAACACTTGTTAAATAAAGCTGTGTTATGTTTTTGGAATTCACAATTGAACCGATTAAGGGAAGCTTTAAAATCAATCCACGACTTACATTTAGGGTCCACGGGTTCCTCCTGCCCCTTAGCAGGAGGTGGCGTTGTCAGTGACTAGCTTTACATATGGCAACCTCAGTCACGGTTACCACAATCCACTTCACGTTTTCAGTTTTGGCGGCAGTTCTCCCTGTTTGTCTAGAAGTCTTCTCATCAGGGCTATAGATAGAGAACTACGGCAGATATGTAATATTTAATGCAGCCGAACCGTGTATTACAATGCCGTTATCTGATGACTTTCAAAGTGAAAAGCAAGCACACTCGGAATAAAGTATTATTTTATTATTTTTAAATGTTTTCGGTCTGTTTCCGGTATTTGTTAATGACGATGTGCTGTGAGATGTGAGACTGGAATTGCACAGGGGGAAATAACGTATCTTTAGAGGCGGATTTTGTTAAACTAATACGTTTGCGCTGTGGACCAACACTATACATTGACGAGGAAGGGGGTAGCATTAAAGATAACACCATTAAACAGTTACACAACATAACAGAAATAATATCGATAGCAGCGTCCCTAGCAACCACCGTGGTAACAATGAAAACGTTCTATGGACGCAATTTCCTGAAGTAATCTTCGTAATAACTAGCAAACTAAAGATCATGTACATCCACTGCACACATCATCTGAAATAACAACTCGTATTTCTCGCATCAAATGACATCAAAACGCATTTTAATGGCCAAACTAACTTTAAAATAGGCATTTTCCACTGAGAATAAAATGAAGTTCGGCCATGTTCTTTTTTTCTGCAGGGAGAAATTTGAAGATCACGTGACATAGAAGCCAGCCAGTGGAATGAATGGTGAAAAAAAACGGGGTTTGTCAAACAGAGCACATGGTGTAGTCCTAAACGATAGCCTAAACGATAGCTGGGGATTCTGGGTAGTGTAGTGTCCTTCTGCATCCTTTAACTCCGAAAAATATTTGTTTCTTCCGAATCGAAGGGGGGAAATACAAAAGCATTGCACACAATTTAAACCAATCAATGTTGTGTAATTAACAAGGATAATCTGGTGTTTTTTAGTCGATGAGTAGTGCAGATATCACTGTAAAATCAATCGACAGTAAGGGGAATACTTACTTCCGGGTGTACAATTCTCAGTTATCCAATTGGAACGGACGCTCACATTGCCTTTAAGAGCAGCCGACACAAACGAATACCGTGCTTCCATGAGCGTCAAATCCCGCCGCAGATGAGAATACATTGCAATCAGTTGAAAGCTATTTGCGTCCCCTTATGAAGCTGAAGGAGCCTAGGAGCGTCACAACTGCACGCCACGGGACCCTGACCAAACGTCGCTCCTGGACGATTATGGAGTGAGAGTGTGTTGTTTTTACTGGGGGTCAGGAGGCTGCGCCCAGTAGTGCACGCCTCCACCCCGCAGTGGGACCTGCCCCATGTGCTTGAAGCTCTGGTCTAGAACCATTTGAGCGCTCTGGAACTCTCCTCCATAAAAGCACTGTCGTGGAAGACAGCTTTTCTTCTTGCCTTAACGTCAGCCAAAAAATGTGTCCGAGTTAACCGCTCTGTCGGTGCACCCGAGCTGTTTACTGATTCGGGGTGACCGGAACGGCGCGACACTCAGACCGAACCCCTCCTTTGTGCCCAAGAGCCTAAGGAGTGCGTTCAGGTCGAGAGCTATTCAGTTAGGGGGTTTTAGTCTTCCCCCCCCCATGTGGGACCAGGGAAGCTAAACTGCACCTCCTCTGCCCGGTGCGTTCGCTAGCATGTTATGTGGAGCGCACGGCTGCCCTTAGACGCACCGAACAGCTGTTCGTGTGTTTCGGGGGCGGTGTGATCGGGAAAGCTCTGTCTAAGAAACACCTAGCAGGCTGGCTCTGCGAGTGCATTCCACATGCCTACGGACAGGCAGGGAGAGCCTGCCCCACGGTGATTCGTGCACACTCCACACGGGCTGTGGCTGTGTCATTAGCCTTATTCAACAGTGTGAGTGTGGAGGATATATGCACAGCGGCGTCTTGGTCGACGCTAGGCCCCTTCTTAAGGTTTTATCTCTTGGACATGTCTGGCTCTTTCTCCTCGTCTGTACTTGCAGGGGCAACACAGGACTGGTAAGGGGGGGGGGGTTGTGGGTGAGTTGGGTCAGTGGGGCATCTGCCCCCC